>BPLR01005636.1:0-45874 GCA_021605095.1 Caerostris extrusa | reverse complement strand
TAAAATTATAAAGAGTTATGATTAAAGGTAAAAAGTGGGAAGAGTAAACCATGTCCCAAGCTGCATTTTTCTTACAATAGACAAAAGATTCACAATAGGCATAATATATCATCAACTCAGAAAAATTAAATTTTTTTTTTAAAACTGACATCCACCGTAGCAATTCTTATACTAAGTAAATCGCAAGAATAAAATATTTCTAGCAAAAAGTTATCATCGAAAATGAAAAAAAAAAAAAAAAAAAAATGTAATTACTACCGTAAAAATATTACGTCATACTTTCCTCGTTTTACAGCACGCTGCCCTTCATTACTGAACGCCGAGTTCCGCTTTCTTAACTTTTATTATCATTGCATTGAGTTGAAAAATCGATTCTCTGTAAACTTTGGAGACAATAAAAAAAATTTTTCCTTGTCGAATTTCTTAAATTACATTTAAAGACATACCGAAGCGAAGAATTTTTATCTATCGTATTAAGAATTTTTAACTTTGATTACATAGGATTTGCGCTCGGCAGGATGTCTGGCTTGCTCAATTTTTGCTTCACTTTTCAAAAATTTGTGACGAGAGATTCAACAGAAGAAAAGTTTTTATTTCTAACAAAAATGATGAAATTTTTATGATTTAAAGTCTTTTTGCCTTTTTTTCTAATGTTATCTCTGTCATGCATGGTACTTTTATTTGTGAATAAAGATTTCAATAGGCATTTTTGGAATCAATATTCTTTTTTAAAGAGTATTATATTAAATTGTTGAAATTGCTTCTTGATTTCCTGTATGTGTAGCAATAAAAGACTTATTAGATAGTTTATCATGTGAAATAAAAAATATATAGTTCTTCTTTTATTGAAGTGATGGTGAGTAAATATTGCTCTCAATTAAAATAAGTTGTGTTGTTGTTACTAATTCTCCTGGTGATGAAACCTACACCAGGTCAAGAAGACCCCTCGTCGCAGGCGAGTGGGCCATGGCTAAGGGTAACATGCAGCTTCACTTTAGCGAGGAACCAATCATTAGGACTGAAGAAGATGATTTCACCTCAAGACGACTGTCTACAATCATATTAGACAGGGACTGCGGGTTCTAAAGTGGATTCGAACCACTACAAACATCCATGGCCCCATCGGGACAAAGAACCCAAAACCTGTGGCATTGAGGGCTGGACACTCGGCCATTCAGGCCCGCTAAAATAATTTGTATTTTTGCATAGAAAACAAGATATTCCTCTTTCATGTCTTAAAACTGAACAGAATATTTTTTTATATACTTTACTGATTGGTTTCTTTTTTCCGAAATTAAATTTCCAAACAATCATTAAAATTCCATTGAAATTCGATATAATATATTTGTAAGTTATACTCTTTGGCCTGATGGCCGAGTGACTAGCGTTCTGGCGTCTTCTGGTGCCCATAGAGTTCGAGTCCCGGCGATCATGGATGTTTGTAGTGGTATGAACTTTGCCAAACGTCGCCGGTCTAAATCGTAGGTCCTGGTCTAATATGACAGTTGGGTGTAAAGAAAACATCTCCTGTCAAGAAATTCTGCCAGTATTCAAACGACCCACCATGGGGCTATTTATACCTGTTCTACATGCCATTGAAGAATTGTTATTATTATATATATTCATCCTTATTTTCTTCACTTAGATCTGTTCTTCATACTTAATATAAATTTATTAAACACTTACCATTAGGCACCCAACCACTAATTAACACTGGTTTAGAAACCAGCACTATCATTTCTATCCAGCAGCACCAGATTCTATCATTTTTGTCATATAAAATACGGTTTATGTAGATTTTCATGAAGTTTTCCACTTGTTTATATGGGAATTTTTTTCTTGTCAGTTATTATTTTATAGTTAATATTGTTTTCCTTTTTTTGGGATTAAGCAAACCTTTTATTGGTACTGTATGTCTCATCAATTAGTCTATATTACCACCTTATTCCAAGATATCCGAAATTAATTTTTAGGAAATGTTAATTATTCTGAAACCTAAATAAAAAAAAAAACAGGAATATTATCGTCCATCAAAATGGGCTTAACATGACTTGATGATAGTAATTTTTTCAACTTTTTGGATATATTCAACCACAGAGAGAAAAAAATTTTATCGGCAAGTTTTAAAAATATATATATATACCGTTTAGCTTGATGCAATCTAGTCATTCGTATTTTTTAGAGAAATAAGCAATTAAAGTCAGTTTGAATTTTATTGAAATTAAATTTTATTTGGCGTTGATTTTCATTTTGAAAACTAAATAAACTGCAAGATTTCCAATTTTGCTATCACTTATTTATTTCATCTTATGAAAAACTTTTTTTTTTTTCAATGCAACTGGCAAAACAGACATGGACGTCTTGGATGCCTTAAGGCAAGCGCTGCACAGACGTTACTCCTTTGCATTACCCAGGGGGCGCGTGTAACTTGAAGGTAAGCCACGGACGCAGAGTAACAATGCCCCCGCTATGAAAAACTAATATATTACAGATTCCATCTAACTCTATTTATTCGAGAACTTTTGTAGATTTTGCTAATCTTCATAGTCTAGAATGTACAAAACAAAAAGACCATACATTTACTACAACTACTACACCGCACCACATCACTGTGCCTAGAGCTGAGTTGCCCCTATACAGTTTGAGAAGGATGTGGGTGAGAAGTCTGAGTGAGCTCTGTGACGTTCTACAGTCATATGGAGACCGGGAACTGCGGCTTAAAGTGGATTCCGCACCACTACAAACATCCATGGTAACACCAGGACTCGAACCCTGCGGCACCGAGCACCATAGCTCTAGACACTCGGCCATTCAAACTCCCAGACACTTACTATAAGAAGAATATGCAACCTCAATTTTATCAAAGAACCTAGAAACTGAAACCTCGGGTTATTCTTCATCTTCTTGCCCTAAAGTCTGTTACAAGCCAAGACTGTCTCTCCAGGTTTCCTCCATCTGACCATATCCGGCTCAATAACCTTCCATCGGTTAACTCCAATTAACTTTAGATTCTTTCAACATCATCAACCTAGTGGGTGATTTTAATGTCTTTGTATTTACTCAATTATATACAAGGTTATCTTTTGGGTTGGAAATGCATCGTCATATCTAAGCACATGTCTCAGCCATCTATTACTAAATGCCATTACAATTTTCGCAATTTCAGTTTCCTCATATTCTCTATATACACTCATGTAAATAAATTAAGGATAATTCAGAATCACACAGAAATTGAACTCTAAAATAAAAATTTCACCTGTAGAATTATCACACACATCTTGAAGAAGAATATGCAAATTACAAGAAACCACCAGATGGCGCGGATATTACGTCACAATGACGAGAGTGTAAAGAGGGGTATATAAGGACTGGTGGCAAAGAAGTAAAATTGTTCACAAGCGCTTTAAAAGCCTTTCAGTGCAATAACCGCATAGTTATGGCACAAAGGGAAGCATTTGGATGATTTTTTACGTGGTAGAATTATCGGACGACTGGAATGTGGACGTACCCAGCTGGAAGTAACAGAGGAACTTGGAATCGCCCAGAGTGTCATCTCCAGGCTTTGGCAACGATTCCAAGATGATGGTAATGTGAGTAGATGTTTCAGCACAGGTCGCCCCGAGTTACAACGCCGAATGAGGACCGGTATTTAGCCCAGTTACTGCCAAAAGAAAACAGACATGAAAGACACAGCATCAGACCTGTCTCGTCAGCTCTCTTCAGCTACCGGTACGACAGTTTCAGAGACCGTGTACAGACGCTTAGAGCACATTGGTCTATATGCTCGTAGGCCTGTCAGATGTGTTCCACTTACCGCAACTCACTGTCGCCTGCGATTAACCTGGAGTAGAGCATGCATTATGGACACCGCAAACAGTGGTCTTGTGTGATGTTTTCCGACGAGTCCAGGTTTACACACTTTCATATGGAGAGCGCCAGGTACCCGTTATGAACACCATTGAACGACACCGTTACGGTGGTGCAGGATGGCTCGTTTGGGGAGGAATTATTCTTGGTTCCAGAACTGACCTTTGTTCAGAGTGTAACGATGGGCCACATCTATCGGGATGTCATTCTGGAACAACATGTTTGTTTCGGGGGCGCCGTGGGTGCTGAATTTCTGTTTATGGAAGACAACGCCCGTCCTCACCGTGCAAACATTGTAGACGAATGCCTTCAATTGGAGGATATCACCCGTATGGATTGGCCAGCATACTTATCGGACTTGAATCCAATAGAGCATGTGTGGGATATGCTTGGCCGACGAATTGCAGCCCGTCAGTCCCCTCCCACCTGTCAACCGGAACTTCGGGATGGTACTACTTGATGATTGGTGTAATATTCCCCAAGATCAGATTGATAATTTGATACTCAGCATGCCTAGGCGTTGTAAGGCCTGTATTGCATCGTCCGGGAGACATACTCCATATTAACCATCATACTAACCATGTTATACTGTTTTTTGTAAATAGGTTCTTTTTGAAATTTGCTCCAGGAGTAAAAATCGCAATTTTTATTAATTATGTCAAACATATAGCATCTGTTTTGCTTTTTACCTTTTGTTTAATAAATAGACTTTACAAATAAGTCAAATTTGTTTTGCTTCTGTCTCTCTTTCTTTGCCTGAACTTCATTATCCTTAATTTATGGACATGAGTGTATTTCATGATTATAAAGCATCTTCCACTTGCTATGTTGTTTTATTGGACCTAAGATATTCCTTAATGTTTTCTTTCAAATATTGATTCATCTTCTATTTAAGTGTTCAACATTCATTCCAGAAAAGACAACAGGCCTTATCAAAGTTTTGTATAGACTGAATTTGGTTTTTATGCTGATTAATTTTGATTTAAGTTGTTTTTTAAGGCCACAGAAACATCTATATGCTGTGACCTCAAGTTATTAGCATCTTTATAATGTCAAGATCATCCCAATAAAATGCAGGAGTTGGAATAAAAAATATTTTTTAGCTGATTACAGTCCATTTTAGGGACGTATTGAAGGAAACAAGGTGTAACGTCCCATCCTATACTAACGGCTTCAAGAAGAGGGCCACTTTCAGGTTTATGGTAACACTTTAATTTTTATTTACAAGCATTATATACATATATACAGAACTATATTTACAAAAAATGAAAATTACAGATAATTTGATTCACAAGTGAGTTCCTTCCAAGGATGGAGATTTTCAGAGATCTCGAGTCTACGACGAATCTAATGCATTTGGATTGCGGTAGACCTTAATTATCCCACGGTGTGATACACGAAACCATAAGAGTTCCCTTTGTAAACAGGCGGAATCTCCTTCAGTTCAATTACTTTCAGGAAAAAAGAAAAACAACACTTTCTGTCGATTCATCGCAGAACTCTCTCCTCTCTTTTCCAAAAACCTCCCTTTCAGAAAATCCCTCAAGAGGGATGGTCAGCTTCCCTCACTTCTCATTAGAGTCGACACTTCCTTAATCCATGGTTTTTCATCAATCACGATGCAGCAACTCATGGCGTAGTTCATATTCCATCTGTAATTGTTTCGTCCTGTGCAGGTCGAACAGACAATCGCTAATTTCTTGAGGTCTCATTATCCTTGACACTGATTATCTTCTATCAGATTTGAGTGGCAGGTTTTTCTCATTAGTGCAAAACACTAATTCTATATAATATAAATATCCATTATACTGTTTATCTGCTGTCAGATTTGAGTGATAGGTTGTTCTCATTAGTGCAAAACACTAATTGCATGTAATATAAATATCCATGATACTGTTTATCTGCTGTCAGATTTGAGTGATAGGTTGTTATGCACTTGTTAAAGAATAGTCATTCCTCTCTCCTTAAGAACGAATGCTACAACTCTTCTCGTGGCAAAAATGTTACACAGGAAAAAAATTTTATTCTGACAAAAATTGATCCATTGGTACATTCGTCACTGTATTCGTGACTGTAACGAACGTCACCAGTGAATTCAAACCCGCCTTCTTTTTAGTACTGCCTCTAGGCAACGAACTTGATCAACAGTTATAGCTTGTATGATGAAAAGTTTATCAAAAATAAATAAAAATGCAATTAATTGATTTCATACAGAAGGTCTCACACAAACAGACATTAAAACCAGTAATCACACAAGCAAACTTATCAATCTATACTTATGCCCTTTGCAAAAATTTCCAACACGCAATTCCACACTAAAATAAGCCATTCTCTCTTTATCGATAATTACATGAAGACCTTCAATACACATTGGATGGGAAACTCATATTTTCTCTGTAGAGAAAAAAGAGATCAAAAGGAACAATAAAGCAACCAATAAAAAACTAAAAATATCTCTCCGTGTGCTGCTACGAGAGTAGGCGTACTGAACGGCGTAGGTTGATTCTTGGTAATATGACATTACGGTTCGATTTTCACAGGCAGCGTGGGTTGTTTCTGCAGAAATGCGAGTATGAGTTTTCGAAACCTAAAATCCCTTTGCTAGAAAAATGCATAATTCAGTATTCATAAGGGATTATGTCGGTCTCCAACACATAATGTCGTTATAGGAGTGAAACAAATTTTTATGTGCCTTCTTCAAAGTAAGGATTTAAAACAAAGCAAATGAAAAATTCATAATTTGCAGTTTATTTTTCCCCGTCATCGCTGAAATCTCCTTTTTTTCCCCCTATCATCATCTTGTTAAGAAACTTGGCATTGCGGAGAAAGTCAGTAGGCGTACATTTTTAGAGAATTCATGAGAGAAAGCATTTGTGTTTTAAGTCTTAAAATATCGCAATAATTTATGATATTTTCATGAATATCTAATTAAATGCTCAGTGAAATATTTTTAAGTAAAAATAAAAAAGATTTTTGTCTTCATAAATTTTCATAAAATTTACTATACTTTTTAAAATTTTTTTAGTTAGATTTTTATATTTTATAGGGATCATAATTTTAATATGTGATAGATTTGAAATCAAAGAAAAATATTACAGTAAAAAATTAATATTATTTTCCATTTTTCTTAACTGTGTAAACTTAATAACTTAAAATTGTCATAAATTAATAGAGATAAAGGAAGTAGTAATTATAGAAACTATCGGCTAGAGTACAATTATTCATACCTTCAAATAAAATAATAATAGAAATTAAAACATGAGTTTTACTAAAAGGACTTTTATTCTAATTACAAAATTGGCTGAATTTATAATTTTATTATTTATTTTAGTAACACCTAAGTCACATTTCAGGTGTTATAATGCCACCCAGAAAAAGTTAAACTTTTTGACTCTTTGCAACTTAATATAAAATTCTTAACTGAAATTGGTGTTTGGTAAATTTAATTGGTAATTTTTAATCATCCGCATCGTTAACTTTATCAGTTAGTATTTTCACTGCAATTTGCGGGGTTCGACTGTTCAGTCCCTTCAGAAAAAAGAGAAAAACATCACTTCTATCGACTCGTTACAGAACTCTCTTCTCCATAAACATCCCTTTAAAAAATCCGTCAAGAGAAAAGGGCAGTCAGCTTCCCTCATTTTTCATTGATTCGGCACTTCTTCAGCCCATGGTCTATCATCAAACACGATACAAAAACATAACATACAGTCCTACAATTATAATATGTAGCATAGTTTATAACACGTAGTCCATATTCCATCTGTAATTGTTTCGACCTGTGAAGCTTGAACCAACAACCGCTAATTTCATGATGTTTCATTATCCATGACATAGATTATCTGCTATCAGATTTGAGTAACAGGTTGTTCTCATTAGTACAAACACTAATTGAATGTAATACAAATATCCACGATACTGCTTATCTGCTGTCAGATTTAAGTGATAGATTGTTATGATGCACTTGTTTAAGAATATGCCTTCCTCTCTCCTGGGAACGAAATTCTACAACTCTTCTCGTGGGAAAAATGCTGCACAGAAAATTTTTTTTTATTCTGTCAGAAGTTGATCCACCGTACGTCACTGCATTCACGTGTCTGTAACGAATGTCACCAGTGAATTCAAACCCGCCTTCTTTTTTTTGTAAGACAACAAAGCACTGCCACTAGGCAACGAGCATATCAATAGTTATAGCTTCTATGATGACAAAGTTAGTTTATCAAAAATAAATAAAAATGCAATTAATTGATTTCATACAGAAGGTCTCACACAAATAGACATTAAAACCAAAAATCAAACGTATCTAATATATACTTATGCCCATTGCAAACATTTTCAACACGTAAGTCCCACACTAAAATAAGCCGTTCTCTTTTATTGATAATTACCTGAAGACCTTCAATACACATTGGATGTGTAACTCATATTTTCTCTAGAGAAAAAGGAAGATTAAAAGGAACAATAAAGCAAACAATAAAAACTAAAAATATCTCTCTGTGTGCTATGACGAGAGTAGGCGTACTAAACGGCGTAGGTTGATTCTGGTAATATAACATTACGGTTCGATTTTCGCAGTGTAGCGTGGGTTGTTTCTGCAGAAATACGAGTATGAGTTTTCGAAACCTAAAAATCCCTTTGCTAGAAAAATGCATAATTCAGTATTCATAAGGGATTATGTCGGTCTCCATCACATAATGCTGTTTAAGGAGTGAAACAAATTTTTATGTGCCTTCTTCAAAGTAAGGATTTAAAACAAAGTAAATGAAAAATTCATAATTTGCAGTATTTTTTTCCCCCGTCATGGCTAGAATTCCTTTTTTTTTTTTTTTTTTTTTTCCCTATCATCATCTTGTTAAGAAACTCGGCATTGCGGAGGAAGATAGTAGGTGTATACATTTTTAAAGAATTCTAAGAGAAAGCATTTGTGTTTTAAGTCGAAAATATCTCAATAATTTATGATATTTTCATGAATATCTAATTAAATAATTAGTGAAGTATGTTTTTTAAGTAAAAAGAAAAATATTTTTAACTTCGTAAATTTTTATAACATTTACTGTGTTTCATTTTTTTTTCTTTTTAATTTTTTTGAGTTAGTTTTTTATATTTCAGAGCGATCACAATTTCAATATACATTATAATTGAAATCAAAAATCAGAAAATATAACAATAAAAAATTAATATTATTTCACATTTTTCTAACTGTGTCAAATGTAATAACTAAAAATTGTCATCTTCTTCAATGGCGCCACAACTCCATAATGGACCAAGGCCGTCTACCTACTGACAGATTTCGAGAGAAAGATGTTTTCTTTTTAGAAGGTAGGGTTGTCAGCCCTACGCGCTACATAGATACTGCATAGGTAACCTACCCTACACCCATATTATACCGCGTCCTACTGATTTAAAGTAGATTCCGAACCATTACAAACATCCATAGCACCACCGGTACTCGAATTTGAAACCTGTGGCACTAACCGCTAGTCACTCGGCCATCAGGCCCCAACTGTGTAAATTAATAACTGAAACTTGTCATCCATTAATTAATAAAGATAAAAGAAGTAGTAATTATAGAAACTATCAACTAGAGTACAATTTTTCATACCTTCAAACAAAATAATAATAGAAATTAAAACAAAAATTGGTTTGTTTCTGCAAGTAAGCCACTCTCCTTTATCGATAATTACCTGAAGAACCTTCAATACACATTGTATGTGAAACTCATATTTTCTCTAGAGAAAAAGAGATCAAAAGGAATAATAAAGCAAACAATAAAAAACTAAAAATATCTCTCCTGTACAGTGTGCTATGAGAGTAGGCGTACTGAACGGCGTAGGTTGATTCCTGGTAATATAACATTACGGTTCGATTTTCGCAGGCAGCGTGGGTTGTTTCTGCAGAAATACGAGTATGAGTTTTCGAAACATAAAATCCCTTTGCTAGAAATATGCATAATTCTGTATTCATAAGGGGATTATGTCGGTCTCGAACTCATAATGTTGTTTATAGGAGTGTGAAACAAATTTTTTGTGCCTTCTTCAAAGTAAGGTTTAAAAACAAAGTAAATGAAAAATTCATAATTTGAAGTATTTTTTTTTCCCCTCATCGCTAGAATTCCCTTTTTTTTTTCCCCTATCATCATCTTGTTAAGAAACTCGGCATTGTAGAGTAAGTCAGTAGGCGTACATTTTGAGAGAATTCATAGGAGAAAGCATTTGTGTTTTAAGTCGAAAATATCTCAGTAATTTATGATATTTTCATGAATATCTAATGAAATACTTAGTGAAATATGTTTTTTTTTTTTTTTTTTTTTAAATAAAAATAAGAAGAATCTTGTCTTCAGAAATTTTTATAAAATTTACTATACTTTTACTTTATTTATTTTTTTGACTTAAGATTTTCATATTTTAGAAAGATCATAATTTCAATATGCCATATATATTTGAAATCAAAGAATAGAAAATACAATAAAAAATTAATATTATTTCACATTTTTTACAGTGTAAATTAACAACTGAAAATTGCCATCAATTACTAAAAATAAAGGGAATAGTAATTAAAGCCATCGATGTACTGTAGAGTATAATTTTTCATATCTTCAAATGAAATAATAACAGAAATTAAAACAAGAATTTTACTAAATAAAGCTTTTTATTCTAATTAGAAAGCTGTCTGAATTCGGAACTTCATTATTTATTATAGTAGCACGGTCACATTTCGGGTGTTATAATAACACCCAAAATAAGTTAAACTTTGACTCTTTGCAATTTAAGATAAAATTTATACCTTAAATTGGTCTTTGGTTTGTCTCTCTACAGTCATTATTTTCGCACAAATTAGGCTAAACAGATCGGGACCTACAGTTTAACATGGATTTTGAACCACTAACAAACATCCATGCTACCACCAGGATTACCTGAAGCCTGTGATACCAATGGCCAGTGCGCTACATAATTGGCCATCAGGTCGCTGAATTGGCCTTTGGTAAATTTAATTGTTAATTTTTAATCTTCCTCATCGTTAACTTTATCAGTTATTATTTCCACTGCAATTAATCAAAAAGTAGATTCCATATATAAAGTGAGAAGTTGTTTTTCTAAAGCTAAATTATGGGGATTTACTTTTATTCGGCTTATATACAGAGCGGGCCGCCAAATATCGCTAATATAGCACGTTTAACTTTACGAAAAGAAAATCATTTTAAATGGAATAAATTATTCGTTTTATAAAAATGAGTTTAAAAATCAGCTTAATTTGATAGCACACAATGTCCTGATCGTCTGGATAATCAATAAAATATAAAAACATGAACGGGATAAAATATAAAATCTTTATCAAAATATACTATTTTTTTTATCCCACTTGGTAGACAGCAACATCCAGACAAAGTCCAAGAACCCGTGTAGTCTCATGGAGGGAGGAAAAGGCAGCTTCTATTATGATGGAGCACCCGTAGGTAGAAGTCTGACATGGCTCCGTGACACTGAAGGGGGCAGAGCCTTCCGGGAATATTTTAGGGGGAAATACCTCGCATTTGCGTATAGCATGAGAAAATAGCCCGAAAACTCCCACCAGGCAGTCCGACTCACGCGGCAAGATGCTGAACATCACAAACGCCATAGAATCTTCTCGTCTTTTAAAAACAGTAACTACAACAATGGCATTATCATACCATTACAAAATGACATATAGACACTAAACATATAACGATAGACAAAAGTTTTTAGCTGTGGAAGAAATAGTTCACAGAATCATCAAATACCTCCATCAAGAAGTAATTTCTCTCTATTCCCCGGAGTTCTTTCACATATTCAGTTTCGCACGGATTTCAGAATTACTCAGTTCAAGAGTTGACATGGCAATTTTAACTCTTATTTGAACAGATTCAATTTATTTCTAACTGATTTTTCCTAGAGTAATGCACGTGGAAGACAGAATATTAATGATATGCTTTTTAATTACACCAGGCTTGAACATTCTAGAAAGAACTGGCATTCCAAAAAGTTAAAACTTTTATTAACTTGTTAATCAGACTTTTTATAGCCTTTTTATTATTTGTCAACTAATATTTCTTGAATCCAAAAGGATTTAAAATTCTTCTTTTGTTGAGCATCGGCGGGTCTTTGGAACATGGAAGCCAAAAAACAGCCCAACGATAGATGTTTATTGCTTTTCAGGAGGACTTTTAGGGGTAACAGCCCAGCATTTGCATGCCGTAGAGGTTTCGTTTGGTTAGTCGTTCTATGGTCATTTTCTATGATAATTAAACCGGGACCTACAGTTTAACATGGATTCCTACCAACGCCAGGTTTCGAACCTGAAGCCTGTGGTACCAAAAGCCAGAGCACTAGCCAATTAGCCAACATGCCGTAGAGGTTTGGTTTGTCGCTCTACGGTAATGTTTTGCACATTTTAAGCTAATTAGATCGAGAACCTAGAGTTTAACGTGGATTCCCAACCACTAACAAACATCTATGCCACCGACAGTATTCGAACCTGAAGTCAGGGATACTAAAGGCCAGAGCGCTAGCCATTTGGCTATCACGCGCTACATGCCATAGTGGAGTAAACCCGAATAAATTTCTGCCAGTAGATCGCCTGTCTATCGAAGCGAGATTCTTTTAGACATATTGTCATAATTAACATCCACGTTCAAAAGCAATAACTACAGCAATATTGCCAGTGAGTTCGAATGTCGCCTTCCCCACACGTTGCAACGAATTAGTTTAAAAGGATTCACTTTTTTTCACTTTTGGGGGGGAAGGGGGAAGATGTTTCTCTTTTACATTCTACGTTTTAAAATTATCTTTTTTTTTTTTTTGATGTTTTAAAATTTTGTTATACATTTGTTAGTTACTTCTGTAAGCCTAATGCGATACTTTTTGGTACACAAGGTCTCTTCATAAATTTTTATAAAAAAAAAAATTCACACAATTAGATCTTTTTTCCTTCTTGTATAAGATTGTGAAGAAAGCTAAGCAGAGTAAAAATAGTTGTGCATTCTATTCCAAATACTAAACCCAAAAAACCCACTTTAGGTGCACACCATTCGAAAAATCATTCTCCAAGTGTTACATTTTATATCTACACAAACAGATGTAAAGGCATCTTAAAAACATTAAATATCAATTCTGTAATGTCTTGCATAATTTCAGTTTGCTTTTTTATTTTTACTTTAATATAAAAATTTACATGTTAATCAGTTTCCAAAAAAAATCTGCATACATTTAGAGATGAAGGAATGATTCAGGATTCATTGAAAATTCTCTTTATTCACAATTTCAAAAATCACTTAGTAAAGGAAAAAAAAATGCCAAAATTTATGTGAGAGTGATATTGATGTTTTAAGAAGAGTTCCTCGAGTTGTTAGTAGTAGAATTTCCAAATACAATTGAAGCAATTATTAGGAAATTCGTGAAAATGGTTCGACTTCTTTATGGTTGTACTTCTTAAAAAAGCTGTGCCTTCCAAGTAGATAATACAGAAGGGTTTTTAATTTTCACTTAAAATGTTGTATTAACATTTTATGGGTTTTGCCATATTTGAGACATCTTATAAGGTAATATCAATTTGAAAAAAATTGCACCAAAAATGGTAATTAATTTTTAAAAAATATCACTGTTTAAGAAAATTTCTTTGTTGAGTAAAAAGTCCAAGTTTTGTTTCAATGGTATAAAAATGATACAATAAAATAATAGCTAAGGACAAATATGTATCTTGAGAGTTTACATTTGCTAAAGTAGATCTTTATAAAATGAGAAAATCCTTGAAATTTAATTAAATAATGATTACCCAAATAATAAAAACTTTTAATATTGTTGGTGCACACAACCACTTGCAGTGTATTGTGTTTTTAAGCTAAGCTAAACTGAACTGTAACAGTTTTTTTTTTATGTGTGTGGGGAGGGAGGTTTGAGCCATGAGCTTGCGCATAAAAGCGTTTTGAGACAATAAAGTTTCTAATGTTTCAGTCCACTGTATTTATATTTATAAAAATTTATGAGTCTTCAAAATAAAATTCAGACTAGGCCAACTCTCAATATAACTAGCTATTGTAAAACACAGCCCCTCCATAAAGAAAATAGTTTTGCCATTCAAAACTTTTGAAATCAACTTTTTTTTTTTTTTTTCCTTTATCAATTCCTTATTCTATAACATAGAAACAGAACTTTTTATTATCAATTTAAGCACCAGTATAATATTACAGAGAAATATGTTAATTCATAGAAAGCATGCTGAACAGCTTTTGATTCTCAAAATACTATCAGTTAAACGAAATAAAATTTTTTAATCTTTTTATTAGGCTTCCTGTTAATTGATTTCTAGTCATGAATTGGAAAATTTTCTCATATTATCAATTTCTTTCATTTCAAATACTGTAACTGAAGAAAACAATGCATCAGAGAAATTATTATAAAGTTTTCCAAATCTATTAAAGTAAATGAAATTCAGCAAGGAATTTAAATTATTTTAAAAATAGTATAATTTTAAGGAATATGTAATGCATATTTCAGCTCGGTAAATAATATGTGCGAACTAATCTATATTTTTATCAAAAATTAGATTTTTTTTTACCAAGGATGAACATTTAAAGATTTTTTTAATATTAATTATTTAATTTCTGTGTTTAAATCTTCCAGAAAATTAAAACTCAAAGGAATAATTTTTCCACTTAGCATTATTTATGACGTTTATTTTATTCTTTGATAATATTATTAGTAGAAAACCAAATTATAGTCAATAGTTCACTAATTAATAACTTTTAATGTAAGACTAAAATTTTAGCTTATTCAAAAAGACCTAACTAAATTAATAAGTTACAATTATAAAATAACTTAGTTAGGGTAATCTGGAGCAATTCTAACAAGAAAATAAACCTTTATTGCTTATATCCCAAAATAATACGTATATTTAATTTTGACACATACCATAGCAATTTGGTTATTTCTCTATCATCTGCATGAATTAAGAAAACAAAATCTCAAAAAACTTTTGCAAGAGTACTCAAAAATAAAAAATAACAATTGGCTGGACCATTATACAGGTTACCTAAATAATTTAGAATTCAATGTAAGCAATCTTAAAAAAAAAAAAAAATTTCCCAAATGATTTTCTTTTCTTGAAAACATCTCATTTTCACTTTGAAACAACATTGACTTTGCTTCTGCAAGATGATCTTTTAGAACAAATTTACAATATTTAATTATTGTAAGAAATGAGCTCATGATAATATTTGCTTAAAAAGAAATATAAATAAATAATATGCATAAAAAAAAAAGCTTGTACAATAAATTTAAATAAACCGATAAAAATAAATCAAGAAATTAAAAAAAACTGAACCAATAAGAAAAGTTGAAAGTGGCCAAGGTCACAAGAATTTATGAAGGAAATGAAAAACTCCTCTCTCGAAAACAATACCCATAATTTTATGGGTAAAAATTCCTAACTACCAGAATTAGCCCCCCCATCCTCCAGGCAGTTATAGCAAAGTTTTCTACTTTTTGTTCCATATATATATATATATATATTGCACTGATCTTGGGACAATCATGAAATGACAATTTTAGACATTTAAACTAATGTTCTACCTTCAATCACACATATGAAGTTATGAATAAAAGAATCAGACAGTTTTTATTTCACAAAAACAAATAAGATGAAAATAAAACAAATATTTACACAGGTAACTTAAAAATGTTGAACAATATATGCAATAATTAATGTTGAGTTTGATGTATTATCAAAGTCTACATCTTCATCAATAACATAGAAATCTAGAAGGCCTACATCTTATTCATCATTAGTAAAGAAATCCTTTCTTATTATTCCTTTTTTTTACATCAGTTGGCAAATTATTCATTAGTATTTCCTTCCCCGATTCTTTCTTCGGCACCTCAAATTGTCTGGTGTTTTCTATTTTTATAGTTCCTTAGATTATTCTCTAGAATATCACCTATATTAATACAAAAATTATTAAAAAAATGATGTATAATTTAACAATTAAGGACAAGTAAAGAATTACAAATCCCTGGGCAGCAAGTTTAAAGCAGTTTTTTACTGCTTATAACAGCTATTAAAACCAGCTTTTCTAAAAAAAAATACATTGCACTGTATAAATGATAAGTCAAAATAACATGCGGTTGAATTGTATTACAGAATTGAAATGCATAAAAATTATAAGTTTTTGCCCCATATCACCCTACCCATATGAAATTATTAATTATCTTTATTATAAACAATGGTAAAAAAAATTATTATAGCTATAAAAATAATAAATCGGTAACAGTAAAATAAAGTTTAACAAATTAATTTACAAAACTGCATACAACTTCCCATCTCCCAAAAAAATTACTCTTCAATTAGAACCAGAACTACTGCCTTTATCAGTTTTAACTTAACACAATAAATTCGACAAAATTCAATTTCAAATAGAATTCAATGAAATAAGCATTTTATTAAACACATTATTAAAATCAATAGGATATAGTGTCGGCAGAGGTAGCATTTTGAAGTTGTTCTGTTGCAAATTGTCTTTTGAAACATGATTCACTACATGCACTTCTTATAGTATTCTCTATTAAGAATGAGTTCAATGTAAATGTGTAGCAATTTAATTATCAATCCATCATGGATGTTTGAATTTTGACGAAACTATGAGCAAGACGTACAGGTTGTCTTTTAGGCTTCTCTATAAAACAAGGGAAGAAAATATCAACAAATTTTTAAATATATAACTTTTTACATTGGCTTATTTCATTCAAATCTAAATTTTGAACCTCATTTCTTTTGACATCTGTCTAATTTAAAAATATATAAATAGAAAACAGTTTACAAAAAAATACAGTTTACTGTAAACTGCACAACATGTGCTACTTTTCTTTTAAATTAACCCTAATATTAAATATTCATCAGAAATTGTTCATTCCTAACGAAAAAAAACAAATAAATTTTAAATAAGTTATTAATAAAAACACTTATTAATAACTTATTTAACATTTCAAGCAGCTTATTTTCAATTAGATGTAAAAAATGATCAATTAATCATTAAAAAAAAAAAAAATCAATTAAAAAATCTTTTATGAAAATTTGTGATAATTATGTAAAAAATGTCCAAGAACTATTCTTTGTTTGTTTTTTTTTTGTTGTTTTTTTGCTGTTATTAAACTGCTTTTTTAAAACTTAATTTTAAATTGCCAGTCATTTTATTTAAAAGTGAACATTTTCTGATGAATATTTGATATTAGGATTAATACATTATCATACTTATCAAAGACCTATCTCAAGAACTTTACAAAAAATATGGTGCCTTAAAAATTTTATTTGAGGCAAGGACAACATTTGGGCATCTTTGAAGAAATTTGCTGCAAAGAATGGTATTAAATTAAATCAATAATTTATTAATAAATAATTTTTGCATAATGGTAGAATACAGATTTAAATAGAACCTACTTATATATTTAACATTCAAACTGCTCATTTAAAAAATAAAAAAAGTTAAGAATAATTTCCCTTCTTGTATTAACAAATTTTAAAATGATTTATTTCATAAAATAAACATATAATTAATATTCAACTTGCTGCAACTAAATACTTCAGTTTTATCATTAAATAATTTTTGAATTAGTAAATAGAAAATAAAATGAAGCCCATATTCTACAAAAAAATATTTTAGATTTTTGAAAATAATGAGTAATTTTTTCCTTATTTGACGATTACTATGGTTTTTTAAAATATATATTTGATCTATCACATAAATGAAATATCAAAAACATATCGATAACCAAAAAAATTTTTTTAATTACTACTGTGAATGAGTTTTAATTCAGTATACCTGCACATATTATTTAACTGCATTTTAATATTTCCTTAAATTTTAATATTTCTTTAAATAAGCCAATTTTTGATTATAAATAAAGTAGACTAAATAACAGAATATGTTTATTTACAAAATGTTGTTTTTATGCAAAATAAGCAAAAATTTACACGTTAACACAAATTTCAGAACTAAAAAAAGAATCCTTTCATTCTCCTACCCATTCCTTGTCGATCATAGAGAATGTTGAATTTATTTACAAACTGAAACAAAAAAGTATAATTAATAATTAGATATATGCATTTAGCCATCAAAAGGGATGGATTTTTTTTTTTTTTTTTTTTTACAAAAACAAAAATTACTTGATTTATTGTGTTACATCCTTTTGTAAGGGTTCCGAGGTAAGTCATGAGCCCAACATCATTACATTGCTAAAATAAAAATAAATTTACATTTTATAATAGATAATTAGCAAATAATATATCGATACATAAACAATATTTTTAAAAGAATAATTAAAACAAAAGCCATAAAACAAGAATGGCTAACCAACAGTACATACATCAAAGGTGACAAATTGCATGACAAGAGATTTATAAGTGGGAACCCTAGAATCTTAGGAATTGCAAATCAATTTAAGAAATTCAACTGATCTTTCAAAAATTAATTTTATTTGCAAAATTCTAAGAACTGATGTTAAAATTCTATGCTGAGGCAGCAATTCAATTGCATACTTCGATAATACAACCAGTAGTAAAAGACAGTATTTGCTTTAGCAGCATACCAAGTAAATGTTGAAAACTATTATTAGCACTCAGGCTTATGAACCTTGGATCCTCCAATGAAATAAGATCTCATAGGAACTATTCTATTATTTTAAAAAGTAAGATTTATATTACAAATATAGCATCTTTGTGTTTATAATGTATATTTTCTTTTGCTTCTTTTAAGCTATTTAATAATTGTACCTATTAATTTGGTACAGTTATTACTATTTTATTATTATATATATTCTATGTAAGCAAATTTAGAGTACAAGAATGTATTTTAAATGTATGCAAATACTACATCTTTAAAGTTGTAAAAATACTTAATTATGAAAAAACTGTTTTTTATAGATATGCAAATTCAAAAGATTCATTGAATTTATTTCACAAATTCTTCTAAATCCATTAATAAAAATCATAGTATAGAAAATTATGAAATAGAGTGGGGAGGCAATATAAAAATCCAACATGGGAGTCAGAAATCTTTTTGCTGACTGCCCATCCCTATTAGAAGTGTCGGAAAATGAAAAAACATATATATATATACATATACTACAAATTTTGCTATCTTGAAGCGACAGTCAAATGCTAATAGACATGTTATCACTTATTCAATTAAGTTTACAGCTGACTCGCATGTCAAAACATTAAATGACGTTTCTTATCAATGCAATTTCATATTTTCAACGTATGTAATTTATCCACAGTTCTCAATTTTTAAGATAATTTTCTATTCTTTTAAAAGTTTAATTTAGTTCTATAAATTAAAAAAAAAAAACTTTCATTCTCGAGGTATATGACAAATTTTTAATTAAATAAATTATTTCAAAGGTAAGTTTTATTTTTTGAGATAATGCCCATGATAAACAATAATGCCTATCTTATTGAGCATTTGAATGACCATAATCATGTTTGTCTTTTCTTCTCTTTAGCCTTGAACTTCTGCACTGATATATGATGTAACCCAATTAAGCCTTTTTATAAGAATAATTCCTTGACTCACTTCACAGAAAAGAACAGAGAGTAAAACATATTTGACAAAGTAAAATAATTAAAATGCCAATTTTCTATGTCGAAGTTCATTAGTATTTGCATACATGAAATACTGCCAATGGTAGACAGAACTTAAGGTAGTAGAGAATGTTTTAAAACTTTTCAAGTAAAGTTACAATTTCATAACTTTACTCGAGATTTTTAAACATTCTCTATTACTGTATTATACATGAAGAATCCCTGTACAAAAACTCCTGCATTTGAAGCATACTATGATACCAATCGCAAAGTGTGTGAATACAATTTAATAAGATGAAGAAAAGTTTTAAAAGAATAGAAAATATTGTCAATTATTTGTTATGAAGTATGTTAAGCTCATCCTTTGTGAGGTACGTTGGCTTCTTACAGGCCAAGTTCTCAGCAAAATCTTGATGCTTTTGGTAACATTAGTTATCAAAAGCATCAAGCATAATAACTTTTATTTCTTGTTTGAAGTTAAATGTCTCATTCAAGTAACTGTTTATCATGCTTTTAGATTAAATCTTTTATTTAAAACTATTAAAAGTATATTTAATACCATAGTAATAAAAAAAAAAAAAATTGCATAGTTTAATTTATCCATATTACTAAGTTGTGAAACAGCTATGAGTGGTATGTTGATAAGGCATATTTTAACAAAAAAAAAATTGGTGCATGAGCAGTTTCTGACAAAGGAGGAACTAATTTTATGCAGAATCAAATATGAAAATTTTTATTTATGCAGACAAATTAAAAATTCAGACTGTGTCTATGTAATGTCTACTAATCAAAAATAATAAGGAAACAGCTAAAATTTGATGCTTAAAATAGTTAATATATAAATAATAATAATAATAATATACATAAAATTATATAAATTTAATCATTTGCTACTAAAAATCAGAGCAATATTTGACTTCATCATCTGATTTCCTACATAATACTCACTAAAAATGTTGATTTTTTTTATATTTGAACTATAAACAGTACATATTTTATAAGTAAATAATTTTAACAAATAAAATAATCTTTAAATATCTACAGTTCAAGTTAATATTTGTGAAATTATAAAATTGTTTTTTCTATTCATAAAAAAAAAAAAATTCCATAAAATATCTAGAAAGATAAGATCAAATATTTATATCATCTATTAAAAAAAAATTTGTATAGCAATATTAATTTCATCATTCATATATTCTTTCTAATATTTTGTTGGGAAAATATTAGAAAAGAAAACTATCATTATAATATGAATCATATATTATAAATTAATAAGCAGTTAAGAAAATAAACCAAAAAACTTACATTAAAATATTGTTGTCTAAATGTTTCAGAAGAAATAACAGGTAATCTATGGCACAGACTATAAGCTTCTCTTAAAATCTCATGGTTAGGAGCAACTTTACCTTCTTTCACAGCACGCACATAATCCAATATGAGATGTACTCTACTATGCAACATTTTTATGGCACTATGTTGAGCTTGCAGTTGCTCAGCGACTAAATAAAAATTTCCCTTTTAAAATATTATATTTAAATACAAAAGATGCACACTAAAATAAATACTGAAACACAATGCAAAAAATTAAATATATAAGAATTGCTGAATCTAATTTAATAGCTTATTTTAATTTCAGAATAAATTTATATACAGTGGATAAAAAGTATTGGCAATTGCCTATAAATGATTATATTTGCTAACAAAGTATGTTTGCAAATTTTATTTTAACATAGCGATTGCAGAAGGAGAAAAGACAAACAAATATAACGAAATTTTCATTTAAATATTTTTTTAGTCAAAATTTACGAGAAAATCAAAAATTTACGCGATAAAAAAGTATTGGCAAAATTATGAAATTGACAAAATTATGAGCGAAAACAAAATCAGTATATGTTTAGTACTTTGTATGCATACCTTCTGCATCTATAACAGCTTGTAATCTATTTCTCATAGAGGAAACTAAGGGCTTTGTTGTACTGTTGGGAATTTTGTGCCACTCTTGCAAGAGTAAACGTTTGAGTTTGTTCTTGATTTCTAGATCCAGCAGGTGCCATAAATTTTCAATTGATTGATGTCAGGCGATTGAGGTGGGGTTTTTAATTGGCGAGAGCATTGTAGAGTAACCATTCACGGGTGAGATGATCGCTTTTGGGCACTGCTTGGGGAAAATTTCAATGTTCTTGTTGAAAAATGAATGATGTTCCCAAGCCAAGATTTTGGGCACTGATTTTTTTTTTTTAAGTTATGGCGCAAATGTCAATGTATGTACATGCTGTCATAATACCATCAATAAAATGCAGGTTGCCAATTCCATTTGCTGCCATACAGCCCCAAACTAAGACGCTGCCTCCACCATGTTTTACAGTAGCAGTTAAATGTTGCTTTTCCAATTCAGTATTTGGCCTCCTCCACACATATCGTCGTCCATCACTGCCGAAAATGTTAAACTTTGATTCGTCGGAACAAATAACTGTTCCAAAACTCTTCAGATAAATCAATGTCGAATTTTGAGAAATCTAAACTCTTTCTCCTATTTATTTCCTAGATGAATGGTTTCTTTCTAGTTGCCCTTCCATAATAACTTCTCTTGTGTAAAAACATTCCGTACAGTCTGTAAGATGAAAGTCTTTTGCGACTTAAGCTATCTGGACTATCTACTCTAGCTATCTGGAGTGCACTTATTTTAGGGTTTTTCTTAACCTTGTTAATAATGACACGTTCTTCTCTCGTAGAAAATATTCGAGGTCGTCCACTTCTAGTCTTATTTTCTGTTGATCCTGTTTCCTTGAACTTTTTTACAACACTTCTGACAGTAACTAAACTTATATTGAACTGCACTCCTATAGCACGATAAGTTAAACCTTTTTCTGAGCCTAATAATCGTGTTTTTAACACTAACGTCCAACTTCTTCGATTTCTCAAGTCATTTTACTGCAGTAATCGCAAAATAATGCATACATTTTTGGAGTAGTTTTGCAGACTTTATACCGGTAGAGTTTCTTATCCGTCGAAACACGTGACTTCAATGTAACAAAATTTGCATAGCAGTTAAAACTTTGCCAATACTTTTGACATGCAAATTTTCGTTTTTGAAAGAAAAATCGTAGAAAATGCAAATTAAAAAATAAAATTTTTACTATTTTCATATATCTAAGATGTCTTTTATTTAATTACTACAGCTAAAATTGCATAACATTTTATTTATTTGTCAATATGAATAAATTAAGGCAATTGCCAATACTTTTTTACCCATTGTAAAGATATTAACTAAAATTCAAAAATGATACCATTTGTTTTTATTTATCTTAAAGATTATTCAATTTTAATCCGTAAAAAAAAAAAAAAAAAAGACTGCTATTGTTATTCAAAAGGTAGTTATGTAAAAAACAACTACTTTCAATTTTGAATAATTAAATAACCTAGCTACTCAACCTATTATTTCTCATTAATTATATTATGATTCAACAAAGAATAATCATATATTTGTTTTGAATTTTTATAATTATATGCAGATTTTCAGCTGATTATACTGTATACATGTCAATTCAAGCTTTATATATAGTCTTTTTTTTAAAGAAAATTCAAAGACAACTTTTAATAATTATTGAATAATAACTTAATTGTTATTTTACTTTTATTACTCTATATAAAATAGAAATAGCAAATATATTAACATAATATAACAAATATACAATAATTATTATTTTCAAGTTAATAATGAAAATATAACAGAAATCATTAAATAACATTTATTATGCAACAGTTACTGTTATAATTTTCTTCGGTTTTTTAAAGATATGATCAGCAGAAAATGCTTGGGATAATCTTACAACCGACAAACAAAGTAAGCCATTTACACTATTTTTACTTATAAATTTTTTATAGAATTACATGTAATTGTGAATTTTAAACATATTACTAACATTTAGACATCCAATTGATTCAAACATTATAAATTTATAATTTCAAAATTAAAGTATACATTTACAGTATAATAAATATATAATATAGAGTACCCAATTAAAGTATTCAAAGTAAAGTATTGCCATGTCTTTAAATTTTAGTCCTAACTTAATCATGAAAAGATTTGAATCCAATTTTCGAACACATTAAAAATTACATAAATATTCATGCAAAAAGATTTCGACCTAAATAAAGTAAGTAAGGAAATAAGAGTCCACTAAAAATAAGGGGAAAAAATTACTGAGAATACTTATAAAATTTCATATTTCATATGTGTAAAAAAAACCAGTTGCAAAATTAATTCCAAACAATTTTAAAATGTTGCAATGCTTTTCTTGTAATAAAGCATTACCTATCGATAAGTAATCTATGAAAATTTGTTTATACTTTTAATCACTAAGCATTAAAACAGACATTAAAAAAGAAAATTAGGTCAGTATGAATAAGAACATACATTATAATAAATTGTGTCCAATATCATATTATATTTACATTGCATTGGGATTGTTTCAGTAACAATTCCAAAATGTATTTTTTAACTATATTGATTTTTCCTTTTCTTATTAATTTGTGCAGTTGTTTTAAAACATAAAATATTCTATTTACGGTTATTTTCATAACAATTTTAAAAAATTATTATTTTTAAAGGAAAAAATGTTTTTATATTTTTTAGAAATAATTATTTTAAATTGAAATGACATTTAATAAATAAAATATACACTCATTACACATATTCGTTCTTTAATCAGGCATGTTCAGGAACATTGTCATGCCTGAATAGTGAATTTGCCAAATTATAAAGCATCAATATAATTTTTTAAGATGGGCATAAAATAAAGCACTCTAGATAGAAATTTAAATTATTCAAACATATGCATATTTAATGTGTTCATGCACATTTTGAAATTATATAGACTACATAAATATGCAGCAAAAATGTCATCATTCTAGCAACTGCAAAATTTTAAAATGTGACCAGCATTAAATCACCATCTGGTTGTCAAAGTCAATAAATGGCTGAATGCATACAAAAAATATGAAAGTGAAGGCTCAATCGGTGCTGAATAATAAAGTGTACCAAACTATTGTATGCCAGTGTAAAGAAAGGTTACTATACTTCAATTACTTTTCACTAATTAAATATAATGAAAATAAACAGTGTCTCAATATTAAAATACATGTATTGATATATAAATATAACAAACTATTATTTTTTTTTTTTTTTATCATACCTAAAGAACTTTCCCCTGACTCATTTGTTGACATTCTCGCCATATGATCTAATCCAATTCGCTCGGCTTCTTCAGTAGCCAAAGTATATAATAGCTCGACAAACAGCATAGTGGCCTGGAAGATTTTATGTAGGTAAATAATATTTTAGCTTTAACTAACAATTTGTGCTTACAAGTTAAACATCAATTATAAATGAAAAAACCTTCTGATTAGAATTGATTTAAAAATGAAACAAGAAAAATGTTAAATTGATATACAAGTTCACATGTAGTTTAAGGGGCAAAATGATTTGTTATAGTTTAAAAATCATTATAACTACTTACAGTTTTAAACATCATTACAGTTAACATCAATAGTAAATAATTTATAGCAATAAATATTAATTTAAAAAAGACTTTTTTGTAACTTCTTTAAATACAACCTTATTAATTTAAATAAAATTCATTTTTTTACAGAAAAATAATAAACATAATGTTGCATATTAAAAGAAATCACTAAAAATTAATCAATTTCACTAACTTTAAAAATTACTTACCTCACCACTAACTAGATCAATAACAGATTCATAAATTGTTACAGGTAACTAAAAATAATAAAAAGTTTTAATTATGAAAATGCATTCTAAATAAAAAAAAAAAAAATGACAAGAACAAATTTTTCTATTATAAAACACTTCAAATAATAATTAATACAAAAATTAAAAGTATCAAAAACAACTAAAAATTAATTTTAGTACAATATAACTACCACAAAAATTTAATTAAATTTCAAAAATGAATAAAATTAAATTAAATGAATTAAATCTAATAAGATAGATCAGATTATATCTAATGAGTTAATTTAATTATTGTGAATAAATGCAGTAATACAAAATTTTTTTGTTGTTAATTTTTTTTATCAGGTTTTTAAATATTTTATATTTAGAAAAAATTAGTATTAATCAATGATTGATAAACTGAAAATATTAAGAGTATTTTTTTTAAAAAAGTTAAAATCACACTTAATTAAGTACTTATGTTTAGTCACATATTTAACTTAATATAATTTAAAATACATATTTTCATTAAATTTACAAATTGTGAATAACTTAAACGAAAACTCACTTCAGTATGTCTGCCAACAGGATTTAGTTTTAAAAACACAGGACTTTCATAAATTTCACATATCTATAAGTATAAAATAACATTACATGAAAACTTATTACACTCATGTATCAAATATAGAAAGCAAATATACAACACAAGTAAAAATTTTACCTGTTTATGAACTTTGATATCCGATTCACTTACAGTATCCCCAGTAGTATACCAACCTATCAAATCTAACTCACTGAAAACTTGTTTAACTGTAAAACAAAAAAAAATTTTTTTTTTTTTTTTTTAGAAATACTGATGCGTCAATGATAAATAAGTACTTTTGTTACTAATATACTACATTCAATAATTTTTACTACAAATTTTAAGACAAGCTCCAATAGAAATTGAATTTAATACATAATCCAAATATCTAAATTATTAATCTTCAAAATAAAATTACATATGTTAAAAAAATTATTGATGGATAATTAAAATTTGTATTGCTTCAATAGATATAAAATACTCTCTTTAAATTAAATATAGTAACTTCTCTTTATTCAGGCTTTTGGAAGTTCAGCATACTACTGCATCCAAAAAGTAAGACCAGTTTTCAATTTAAATTTCCGCGCATATGTTATTTCAAATTATTATTTTTTTTTTTTTTTTTTAGGTTGTTGGCACTGCCTTGACTTCTCTGTGAAATTTTTACATCAAAATATTCATTAGTGCTTGAGTTATACTTTGTTTTGTGAGATGCAAAATCTGATTAAAAACTATATTGGCACAATAATTCAATAAAATAGCTAATCTGGCACTGATAGGATTAAAGAGAGGTTACTGTACTATATCCTAAAGTACTTTGCAAAGAAAATTTTACATGTTCACATCAAACTTTCTAAGTTCATCTCTTACAATTATCCCACACAAGTATACTCAAAGCATATCAGATTTTAGTTGAAAATTGATTTTGACAATAAAGATGTCTTTTTTTTTAACTATATCTGATTACTGAACACTAATAACACTATAACATAACTATTATATCATTTTTATAATTATTTACTTAATATACAAAATGCTACTATTTGTAAAATGATGCTTATTTTTAAACAAAGGAAACCAAAAAAGGAAAGATATTACATGATTTTTATGAAATAGTATGGTTTTAATTATACATTCAATCTTACAATTATTTTAAACCTTAAGCAAATAAAATTTATCTTATTTATCAATTTACAAGAAGTCATTTCAGAACAAATAAAAAATTCTTTTAACTCTTTCAGGACTTTTTTTTTTTTTTTGCCTACAAGTACAGATACAAGTGCATAATTAAAATATTGATATCATTAAAATTAAAGCAGTTCCAAAAATGCTGAAAGTTATAAGTGGTAAAAATATACAATATATTTATTTAAGGCTTAATATTTATTAGAACAATATATTTTCATTTTGTATGGTTTTCTTTGTTTTAAACATACTTTATAAATACAGTTTCTCATCAATATAAAAAACAAAATAGAAGTTTGTTTCATTGACACACTAAAATTTATAATATAACTGTTTTCTTTTTTGTGTTATATATAAGATATAAACACTTTTATTTTAGCAGATATATTGACAAATTGATTTATATCAAAAAAAGAATTTTCAATTATTTATATTTTAATTTATTTTATTTAGAGACGCATTTCTTTTATTAAATCAAATAAAAAAAGAAAATACTATAATCCAGCAAGACTCTGAAAGTTTTACAAAATCAACAAATTTTTATTCTGCGCTAAATGTTCTGGGAATAATTATTTCACCTATATACTGAAGATAAGAAGGAAAGTATACATAATGCCAAATTTAATCATAAATAACTGATGAATATTTTTTTAAAAATATTTTAAGCTTGACAAGTTACAAGGAAAATCTCCATAGATAAATATTTAACTTTCTAACATCAATTTTTATGCATTACTAAACATTAGCATGAAAATTCATACTTTATCATTTACTCACCAAGTTTATAAGGAAAAAATGAAATGTCTACTGAGATATATTTTACAATTTAATTTAAAAGTAGAAATAAATTGAAACAGACATAGAATACGATATTAAAGACGAACAATATATATATACATATACAAAGTTGCATAAAAAGTTATTAAATATAAAAAAAGAAAAGAAAAATGCTTACATTGTTGCTCTTTTGTGCTATAATAATCCTTATCAATTATAACGTCTTCATCAATTTTGTGAAATACTAATTCAAACGAATTCATGATTTCTATATTACGTCCTTGTTGTTTTCCAATCAGAGCACCAATTACTAAAGGAAAAAAAAAATATACAGCATTGATACAACATTATTCAAAAATTAAATTATTAAAAAACTATAAATTGTTGAATGAGTGTTGAAGAAAACATCAAATGCAAAATAATCTGCTAAATAAAATATAAATTTAAACTAAATTAACATTCAAGAAATAAATATTTCTATGAATCTCATAGTTGTATATAAAAAAATAATTGACATAACTTTAACTTATGTTCCAATGTCAACCATTGTAAATTGAGGAATTAGTTGTATGATTTGTTTTTAATATTACATTTATTATGAATGTAAAACTGTTTATAAACATTTTTAAATTGTTTATATAAATTATAATTTCAATCTTAAATTAATTTATTAAGAAATTTTAAATGCTCTAATACTTTCATCTGAATTATTAAATTTATTTTGTTGCACAATGAGATTTTGTATATATATATATACAATCAAAAAACTTCAGATTTGAAAAAAAAAATTAATAGAGAATTAATTACCTTGTTGAGGATTTCCTTCTTGAGATTTCACACGAGTCCAATGCTCAGAAACATTCATAATAACAAGGGGATGCAAAGATATTGTTACACTTCCAGTAGTACCTGGAGCAGCTACGATGTTTTTAGGGGTTTCATCAACTTCCATACTCGACATGATGACTAAAATGCAATGAAAATCTTTAAACAACGACCATATCCACATATTTTTGTGTAACTTGGTTAAATATAATGAATACAAACTCTAATTACATAAGAATATATACAAATTGATGAAATTCATGAATATTTAAGTATATTTTTGGTTTTATTATAAGAGAAATTTCTTATTTTAGTGATTTAAATGTCATAATCTGCTTAATGATAAAAAGAAAACTGTTCGAAAGAAATGAAAAATTATTATTTTTGCTTATTTTTTTGTGGTGAATATCTTATACTATACATTTTTGCAAATATTTGGGGTTAATAATTAGCATTAAGTTAGCAATGCTTTGCATGAAGCTTCAGAAAATTTTGTCTTAAAATATATTCTGAAATTTTTTTCAATGTTTACATAATAACTGCATGCGATTAGCATATATCAACCAAGATAAATGGCTTGAAAAACGGATTTCTTAATAATGAAGTACATGAGAAGCGTCGAACACTGACATGCAGTTAATATCTACTGTTTTCTAATAATGGGACCTGTAAGGTATTTCCCTTCTAATTAAGCTAAGGATGCTAAAAGATTAGACATAAAATACATTTAACACAAATCATTAAAAGGCTATAGAAAAAGACTGGAAAATGTTTTAATATTACAGTAAATTATTAAGAAAAAGACAATATGCCTATACCATACAAATGCTATTTCTTCTACAACTTTTTAAAAAGAAAATTAAATATTAAATAGCGCTATATACAGAAGAATTCTTATTTCAATATCACCTTAGATCTAAATTTACATTATTATATTCAAGATTTTAAAAAAATTCCATTGATTTCAAACCAAATTTATATCAGCAAAGCATTATCAAATCCTAAAAATCATTTTAAAAAAAAATAGATATGCTGTCTTGCATATCATTAAAAAAGGAAACTTAAATAATTTCAAATAACACACTTACCGAAAAACACTTTAATAAACATAAATTTCTTTATATAACAAATTCTAAAGAAATATATTAAAATAAAGCAGTGGTGCATATAGAAAACATTCATCCCATGTATATTATAAACTAGCTGCATTAAAATCAAATTTCTTCTTCCACTTCCCAAAAAATATCATAATTTAACACATTCAGTTAAAGTAAATTAAAATTTGAAGATATCTGGTACTTCATTCAATTTTCCTAAATGAGATATTTTATATGCATTGAGAGCAATTTTATAAAGTAATAATTCTGGTGCTCAGTGCCACAGGTGTTGGGTTTGTAGTGGTTCAGAATCCACTTTAAACCATAATTCCTGATCTAATATGACTGTTGAGAGTTGGGTGTAGAACTGACAACCCTACCCAGTAAAAGAAAGCATCTCCTATCTCGAAATCTGTGAGTAAGCAGACAGACCTTGGCCCACCATGAGGCTGTTGTGTCAATAAAGAACAATTTAATTTATGAAACAAAGGAAAGAGAAGAAATATAGCATATTTAATATAAGAATAAAAGGAAACCATTAAAATTTTGTTTGCATTACACATAATTGAAATGTCAATAATATTCAGCAGAGAATCCACAAGACATATGCATGCAAATAAACAATAACTCAAGTATTTAAAAGTTTTTCAATAAATTTGATGCTGGTAGGATCTTGAATATTTCTATAATTATTATTATGCTGTAATCGTGGGTATAAAAATGTTACTTATCAGCATCTGAGGAATGTTTTTAGCTCTATTTATTTTTTAATGTTTTATTATTTATTTAGTTTTCAAAAATACACTATATGCATTTCTTTTTTCTCTCATTGCAAATAAAATTTCAATGTCAGAATTTATCCCCCCCTGATGTAATAATATAACTCACATAAACCAAATTTTAAAAATTAGTATGTAATATCACGTACCACCGATTAATTATATCAATCTCGGTGCATATTAATACCAAAGCCAGAAAATCTGTTTCTCAAGCTGCTTATCTTGGTTGAAATTTGCCAATGGCATGCAATTGATAAGCAAGTATAAAGTAACCATATCAGGGAATCTAACAATCTTAATAAAACACTTGAAAATACAATTATTCAAGCAAAACATTTAAAATTAATATTTCCCATTATCTTTAAGCATTTTATATTTACATATGTTGCTCATTTTATTAATATATAACTCATAACCATAACTTTGATAAAACTCAAGATAATTAGTTCAGGATGTTCTTCTTAATTATAAGGTAATCATTTTATTCATTTCAAGTACATAAAATCCTAACATTTCAATTTGCAAGAATTTGAACAATGAAGAAATTATTTATTCTTTATTTTCATTTTCATAAACACTTGAATATTTCTTATAAAAGTGAATAAAAATTTAATTTTTTTCTAATCTAACTGTACTATTGATAAGTTTATGGGAATACATTTAATTATAAATTAAACTAAATAAAATTGGGTAAAAGTTCTTAAAGCCACAGGTTGTATCATTAAAAAATTAAGATTTTTTTCTTAACATTATTTTGCCTTTAAGTTTAATTTCTTTTTCCTATTAAGTCGTCTATACGATTTCTTATAACCTATAATAAAAACTCATAAGAGTAAGGTTACAAAGATTATATCTTGAAAAAAAATTCCTTTTTACTTTTACGCAAAATGTATTCCATAAAGGAATTTTCAGATAATTTTTAAAAAGAATCACTTCAAGAAGATAGATAATATTTAAGTACATTTTTGAAAGTATATATTTTTGAAGAAGTATATTTTTTGGGAAAAAAACTCTTCTTAATTGCTTGTATTTTTGCATTAAACTTGAATTATGTGAATATCACGCAGATAACCCAATCTTTTGCGAACGTTTATGCAGCCTGATAATATACTCCATATGTAATAGAAGTTTGATTAAATGTTTACATATACTATTAAAAAAAATTTACAAGTAAAATGAAATAAAAACAACTGAAATATTATGCATATATACCGGCTTATTGACAGACAGGTTGAAATCGTTGAATCTGAAAGTAAAAAGTTATTTAGCCTTTTTGTTAACAGTTACTAGCGTCAAAACATAACCGTATTGTTCCTTAAACTCATTTATTGCCAGATGGCAAAATTTAATAGTTTATATTTTATATTAAATCCTATAAGCTAAAAATTTAAAACTTCAGAATTTTAATCGAAGTTTCATTAAAGTTCCCATCAACAAATGAATATAAAAGACAGTGAGGTCTTTGGTCAATAAACGCATTATCCTGAATGAAGAATCTCTATAATATCCACTATATACATGCAAGTATCAGTGCAAATGTTAGTTTCAAGAATTTATTACGTAATTTATGGGTTTCCTAAAACATGCTCTATTTTTAAAACTGTACTCTACAAAGTAGTTATGAATTTTGCTAGATAATGTATTAAAACGCTCAATCTATTTGTATCAATTTTTATATACAGGATGATTAATTTGTCATTGGACAAACTTGGTGTGTGCAGTTTTTTAAGAGGATTGAATGGTGGAAGTGACACGTTGAAGAATGAACACACTTTCAAACAAATTTCTCACAACAGCCAAGCACAATGCTCTTATTGATACCCGTCAAATGACGAGTTACTAGTCCTTTGGATAGAAACCTCGATAAGCACTCGATTTTTTTTATCATGTGTGAACATGCTGTTGTCTTGGTTAGAAGTTCGTGGCTTCTCTAAAAAAATTGAAGCTATAAAAAGTGAGACTATAAAATTAAAAAAATAAGTAAGATTATAAATATGTATTAATAATAAGTACGTATTAATCTCCCGCGCAACACGAGAAACTTTCATTTCAAAACTTTTCGTTAATTTTAAAATTTTTCATTTAAAAAAAATTCTCTGCTTTTCACGTGATTATTTGTATTTTAAAATTGGCATGAAATATATGTTGCTAAATAATTTGTCAATAATTATTCAACAATTGTTTAATATTAAGTCAAGTTCTGTATAGTTAATTTTGAATTGTCTGACTGTTTATCTGTTGTTGACAAAATTTCGATAATTTCAAATAGCAACACCTTTTTTTTTTTTTTATTGGAATGTGAGCTCCGCAGCAAAAAAAAAAAAACATAAATAGCCTTAGCACTTGTAGCATGAAAATCACCGGCGCTAGACAGACTGGGAAGATAAGTGAAAACAATCTATAAGAACAGAGAAACAACAGAAAGAAAGATATTTTATTGTGTTTCACAAATTGTCAGCATGACTTCCTTCACATATCGTGACATTTTTATATGCGACAGATGCTGGATAGCACCGATTTGGTTTATAGCTCTACGGTCATTTTGTGCACACTGTAGGCTAATTCGACTGGGACGACTACAGTTTAACGTGGATTCGAACCGCTAATAAATATGCATGACACCATCAGGATTAGAATGTGAAGTTACAATGTCTAAAATAGAATTAAAATCTTACAGAGATTTATCCCATAGAAAGGAATATTCATCTTTTATTGAAATCCCAAAATTCTATCAATTTCATGCCGCAAAGTATTACTTTTATAGCAAGACAAATCGATAAGATTTTTTTTTTTTGCTGAAATAAGACGGAACACTATTAGATCAACGTATTAGATGGATCTCGAATCCTTTCAAACTCGTTGAAATTTTCATTTTGAAAGTACTTCTCAAACCAGATAGTTAACTGTGATAAGTGCCTTCAAAAATGGTTTTTATAGAGAAATCTGAAAGCAGAAAAATCTTTTCTGAGAGAAATCATTTGAAGTCACCAATTGCTGCAACATTATAAATCATCCTTCCCCGCACCTTCTTTCAATTTTCTTCTCCATAGTTTTTTTCTTTTTAATAAAAGGTGAAACTTTTTCATTGACTTCAAAAGATGCATATTTTTTTTTTTTTATTACAAAAGATATTCTGGAATTCAATTTTTCGAAAATATAGCATACGTATGCTAGTTAAAAAATATGCATGAACAAAATCTCCATCGCCTTTATGTCCTTGTTCTTTAAGGAAAATTAAAATTTCCTGCTGCATGTCAAAAAGTATGTGATAAAATATTATCAAGAGAGCCCTCGTGCAATGCTGTAGTACAAAAAAGAATGTTTGCCACCCGTATCCTCATAATTTTTGAAAAGCCTTGCCTGCAATGGACACTTTTAATAATATTTACTACATTCACTGTACATTTAACACCTGATCCAGTGCATCACTCAGATGTTTTAAAGGAAGTGTTTCTCTATGAATTATACAATGAGTCCAAAGTACATCATGAGCTTTGTTTCAAGTCAGTACCTGTAATCCTCCATAGCAGTCAGACAGAACGAACTCCATAAGTACAGACACAGCCTAATTTAATTCTATCCAAATTATTTTCATTAAGTTCAGAGTTTGCGTTCCTGCAGTGATATGTTTATAAAAAATAGTCTTATGCAGTGCTACTTATGTTAATGGTTTGGTTTATCTCTCTACGGCCATTTTTTTTTGTGCACTTTAGACTAATTAAACCAGGACCTACAGTTGCGTTATTGGACAAATGCAATTTTGAAAGTTATTTCCCAGCGAATTCACCAACCATGATATTCACCAAATCGACAGCAACCGGTACGTTAGGTTCTTCTGGTAAGATGTTAACAAAATATTTTTGGACATTGATGTAGTCTTGAAAAAAAGTATTTATTAATTTATTTATTTTTTATTGTTTCAGTTCTTTTAACTTTCTAGAAAAGAAATCCCGAGGTTTGCAAACTATGCAATGGTGACTAGTTTCTAAATGGCGCTTCAATTTACTTGGAAACATACATTCTTGCGCCAAAAATTTCATGTATAATACACATTGAGGTCTCTCCTTACCATTAATTTTCGTCGACGTAAAACTGAACTCTAAGCAACCGTCATCATATTTACATTTTCTTTTTTCCGCAATTTTCAACCTGTTGAAGGCGTAGTTTCTCTACCTGAACTTTCGCATTTATTACTGTTCAAATTATGTCCTTTTCATACGCATTTACGGTTTTATGTGTGAAGATGGAAATTCTAGCACGGAAAGTATTGAAAAGGATGATGAAATGCATCGACAAATTCCAATGAGCTAAAGTGAATTTGATGAACTATTCGGAAACTTGAATTTTGGCACAGACTTTTAAGGTTTTATACAAATTTTATTTTTACCTTTTTGCATAAAAATTGCATTCAAAACACACAAAAAGTGAAAAGATTTAAATAATTTTCCTTTTCCATAGTTATTTTTTAGTGCTAATTAATACGGTATTCTATTATTATTTAAAGTGGACGTTGGTGAAATTTGCCCCCTGTCAACGTAAAAATTTCAAAAACATCTGAATTTTTTTACACTAATTATGAAGTAAGTATTTGGCGAAGACACAACAAACCACTAATATAAAAGAATTTCAAAAATAAAAACAACTCATTTTCATAAAAAGAATAACTCCTTTCTTTAAAAAAAAAATTTCTTATAAATTTAAGAAATATAAACTGAATAAAAACGGAATAATTTAGCGATATTTTTCCGATTAATGGAACAGTACGTATGTATATTTGAGAGTTTATCGAATCAGTATACAAGCCGATCCCGTAATTTAATTTGAAAGAAAAGTTCTAACAGTTCTCTGCTTACATAAATAAATATACCATATATTACGCGAGTAGTTAATCTTGATATCAACTGACTAACTGGATAGGGCCGGCAATGTTTGTTTACATATTTCGTTAGCAAGATCTTCAGAACAGTCCAGATGTAGATAAGCGAAGGATTTAAACATCTCGATGTTAATGTACAGAGCTGCTGGCTAGTTTTCACAAGAACGCCCTTGGCTGACTATTTTAGTTTTATACTGAGAACAAATGAAAATCCAACCACATCAAAAAAATCTACATATTCACCAATTTTTAGGTTTCTATTCTGTTTCTTGTTCAATTAGACAAAAAGTCTTGGTCTTACTAATTATGAAGTTTTGAAGTATTTTGCTCCCCTCCCTTCCTTACCCTACGAAAATACCACGGATCATACTTTGAAAATCACCTTCAAAGTGCTTACAAGTGTTACCTTATTGCTCAGACAATACAGGAAGTGATTCTGATAATGATAGTTTTAAGTAAAGTAGTCGATAAAACAACATATAATGCATACAGTTGTGTTAAGTAAATGCTAGCTTGAGAAGTTTCAAAATGCTAACAAAAACTTCAAATGCATTATTTGGCAAACAAGGAAGGTAAATACAATTGCACACATGCATAAAAGGCAATGCTTAAGATCGGCGAATTAGATATAAACATTGTATATTACGCAGAAAACGGATATAAAAATCTTAATATTTTAAGCTTAGATGATCCTGCTTAAAAAGAAAAATCACAAAAAATTAATTCAGTAGAAATAGAAAAAAGTCTTACTATGAAGATAGAAAGGTGTTAAAAGTGATTGAGTGTTTTTTAAGAATACATTTCAACATTAAATATCCAAGAGTACCTCAACCTCTTTTAATACGATAGATGAATTCTTAAAAATTAAGCTTAAATGTCGCTTAATAGAAATTCGCTCATTTTGGCAGAGTTAAGTCTTCGGGTGAATAAAACAAAAGATTAAAAATTAAGAATAATCCACGTAAAAATTTTTTTGTTTCTTAGTAACATTTATTATTTTTACCGAATTCTCCGAATTTTTCTGAATTAAGAACTTTTTCAAAGAGCCGAATTAATGGCTTTTTGATAGATTAATTAATTGCCTTTTTTCAAATTTTTTTGAATGTTGAATTTTTGCATTTGATTGGTCGCTTAAAAGTGAATAAAAATCTTGTAAAAATACTTTTAATATTCCAATTTGCGTAAAAAATTGAATTAAAAGCAAGTTTAGTGAACTCCAAACTTTAAAAAAAAAATTGATTTTCTAGGCTTTCGTTGATTTTATTAATAAAAAAGATTTTAAAATTTATTCAAAATATTTATATGTGTAGAATGTTTCGAGTACTAAATATACCTAGAAGGAAAAAAAAATTTTTTTTTAACCTAATATATAGTATGTGAGGCTTGAGTGTGAACATTCGAGTGTAAAATTTTAGATTTTTAATGTTATACAGTCAGTCGCGAAAATCAACATGGACTTATTAAAATGATAAAATTTAGAAAATTAAATATTTTAAAAAAATTAATTTACAACTACAACATTTTAAAAAAAGTTAGGAGATAAAAAAAAACCAAATTAACTCTAAAAGAATATGTAAAAAAACTAAGAATTTGACGTTTTAAAAATCTACATACTATAAATGCTTTTGTAGAACTATGCAAGATTTATTTCTTACTTAAGCAGGAGCTTAAAAAAAGTTACATGTCCAAAGAATAGACTACCATCAAGCTTTCCAGCCATTACATCAAATATTTTGCACCGACGGAACAGATCCATCAAGCTTTGATTACATTCCTAACTGAAAAGAGAATGGAATTTTTCTTCAAATTAACACTGAATTCTAATAGACTAATCAAGACTGTGTTCAAAAGATGTTTGTCATGATGTGTTTGTCATTGTTTCAAAAGATGTATTTGTCATTGATGTTTCAAATTCTCCTAATGCATTGGAAATTGATATTCTAAAGAAAACTTTACAAATGCCGCAGTAATTCAATTTTAAAATTGAGCAAAGAAAACTATTCCCATATCCCATATAATTATGCAGATCACCTTACCATGAATGCAGAAAATTCGAAAATATTCGAGCTCAAGAAGCTGCTCTACCTGGAGGTTAGAATTGAGAAATTTAATCGTAAACCTCGGGAAACCCAATGTTACTCATGTAACTACTTTATCCATAGAAATAGTAACTATTGATTGCTAAGAAGTTGCCTTAACTGCTGAGGGCCACACTTTTTAAAGAGTGTCCTGCCATCGTTTTGATTGAAAATCCCACGTGTATTAACTATGGCCAAAAAAGGCCATCTCGCCTCATGGGAGGATAAAGCTTTCTTCTAAAAGAACTTTGAGAAACAATATTAGAATAGCTTGGAAGTTTCCATCAAGGTGTTTATAAAAATGTATTTTAAACATCAATGCCAGTTTAAACGAAAATTGTAAGAAAAATGATTAATGATCTTTAATTTTTTAAGTGGCTAAGACATTTTGCATCTTTAGTATTGGGAGTGCTGGCTTTAGGAATTTCAGAAAGCAACGAAGATTTACGTATCAATAAATACTGAACATTTAATAATTTTATATATATTAATATAATATATATAATTATATTATATTAATATATAATAATTATATACATTATTTAGTATAATATATATTTTATGACTTATCCAATTCAAAACATGTTCGTTTGTAAAATAATAGTCCTAATTTAAACAAATTTCTCGCCTATTTCGGAGTATCTCATGAAATCAAAATATCTTCATGGGAAATGTGGAAAGAAAATATATAAAAATATACAATAATTTGAGATTTTCAGATTTGACATAACTTTACATCTTGTGAAATCTTAACTTTGCAAGTGGCGGGAATCGGATAATGTTAATTTGTTATAAGACATAGAGCAACAAAACTGCAATTATGTCTAGGAATTAATTTAAGAGTTAATAGCAATAAATATATACACTATAAACACTCCAGTTAGGACTTTTTGTTAATTATTTAAAAACAAACATTCACGCACTTTGATATATTTATTTTAAAGATAATTGATGGTAAGCATAAAGCTCAAAATCAAATTGAAAGATTTACTTGTTTAGTAAACATTTACTATTACCTATTTTTCGTGACTTTTCTTTCCTACTGCCTTCCCATACTATTGAGTAGATGAACGCTTCGCGTTCAGGCACTCGACATCTTTATTCAACAATGATGGCCTGCGGTTTAATGTGGATCACTACAAACTCAATGACACCGTCGGGACTCGAATCCGAAACCTGTGGTACCGAGCGCCAGAGCGCTAACTACTCGGCCATTCAGTCCCCAGTTCAGTAAATATTTCTAATCTTTAGTTAGAAGGTAAGTAAATTTTCACTTGAATAAGGATTTGAATCCATATCATGGTTGCCATTGGAATTACTTTTCACTGAATTAACTTTGGAATAATTTTTTTGTTGGGAAGTGAAAGTATCATATTTTCATACGCCTGAATTAGTTCATAGATTAAGTTTTTAAATTTTATTGTAAATTTGTAGATCTGTTGACTGTAGGTCTTGACTGAATATTCTAATACATGTGAACATTGTTTCATAATATAACTTAGTAGCAACTGCAACGGCACAACTGCTTAGTAACAACAGCAATTGAAATAAACCCCAAAAATGTTCTAAATATTTACAGAGCAAAGGAAACATTGTCGAGTGTCACGGAATAATATTTTGAGAGTGACTCATCTGTTTTCCTTATTCTAGACAATTAGTTATGGTTTTGTAATTACATATCTGGAGCTTTTTGAAACTTGGAAATTTGCATTGGTCTCTTTATATTTATTTTTTATCATAAGCTTTGCATTTTGAACAGTATAAATTTTACTATAATTATACTTCCAAATTTTATTTAACATGATTCAGATGGACCTGTTTATGGATCTAAGAAACTCTAGTGCGACAAATTCAGTAATATTATAAGAATGTATATTAGGTTTCTTAATGATTTATTGTCATAAAAATATAAAGATATGATCATCTTTGATTTTAATAATTGACCCAATAACATTTTATTATTTTAATTAAATCTGCCAACTTACTTAATTTTATCTGTAACCAGCAATATGCATTGTTTATTAATTTTATTTACAGTTTTATTCTCACGTGGAAATTTCATGTAAAGAAGCAAACTTTTACAAGTCTTGATACGTTTTAAAAAATATCTAAATTTTAAGTAAGAAATAAATAGCTTTATAAGAAAGGATTTAATGCACTTTCATTCTATTTAAATCAGTAAAAATGTTTTTATAAGCAAATTGTAGATGCTGGGAATAAATATTCATGACATTAAATTTTCTATAAGGATTTTATTTTATAAACGATATATTAATTATATATATATATATGAAAGAAATTTAAACAGTTTTCAATCATTCTATATGGAAGCATTTGTGTTTTTATAAACTTATATATTACAGAATTTTTACTAAAACATTTATTCCATTTTAAACGGTTTTATATTGTAGAATTTTTTTGGAACTGTAATAATCGCTCATAATGGTAATTTAATATGGAAATTGATTCCCATTATTACAAGGCAGAAATGTAAAAATGATATCAAGTAGATAAATATTAAAACTGAAATATGGAGAAAGTATATATAAATTTTTATGCTAATAGCATAATTATCAAAATCTATCAACTACCATCAAAATTGTAAACTGCATTCATTTAGCTTTAGTTTAATACATCATAAGTATTGAATATTTGCTTTAAGGTAATGCTTTAGATTCTGCAATGTTGCTGCAATACTTTAAAAAAAATAATAAATAAAAATAAGAATCTTAAATTTGGGAGAAATCGAAAATATGAAAATATGCAGCCATTTTCTAAAAATCACAGTAAATATGTACGTCATGTTATCTATATCAGAAAGAAAAAAAAAACAACAACATAAATTTCTTCTTGGGAATGCTAGAAGACATCTTTAGGTTTATTTAAAGTGCATGGTTGATGGAGTTATACCTTTTCGCACAGTGGTAACTCAATTTCTGTTAAGTTTAATATTTCACTTAAAAATTTGCGTATTTTATTTTATTCAATTATTTAGTAGACTAAAACTGAGGTGTAGAATTTTCTTATAATTTTTCCAAATCCTTTGTACTTTTGTTGACAACATGCCAAATTTTAAAGAGATTGAGTGGTATGTAAAGAAGGGAAATTTTTCATGAGCAAATGTACAACAAGACTTCTCAAACGTCAACAGGCTTCAGGTTTAAATCCTAGCAGTGGCATGGGAAGCTTGTTAGTAATTCTGAATCCATGTTAAACTGTAGATCCCTGTCTAATTTGCTTAAAGTATGCACAAAATGACCATAGTGCGACAAATCATACCAATCACAAAATTTGAAAAGCGATAACTTAGTGAAAGTTTGATGTTGGAAAATTGATATTAGAATGTCTTGAGAGAATATTTCAATGTCTGAGGATATAGGTTTCAAAACCACTTTTTTAAAATTGAAATTAGGTGAAATAACCTATGTGTATATATATATATATATATACATATATATGCATTATTGTTCTAATTTTTTATTGTCATTTTCTCTGTCATTAGATAGAAATAAAAATATTTTTTTTTTTTTTTAAATTACAAGTTTAAGTATCTCTTATTTTGTGTTAGCATATAAATTCAATTATTGTTTTTCATAACTGCTATATAAGGTATTGTTTAATTCAAAGTTGTTACTGTTTATAAAATGTTTTTTAATTAATAATAAATTATTGATTCTTGACTGTTCTTTTCAGAATGCGCTGTAAATTTTGTGATAATACTGAATTTACCTTAATAGATGGTGTCTCTTGCTGTACTGTATGCGTCGCTCAAGTTCAAGTGAGACATTAACTTCATATTTTTTAAGTAATTTGTATAAATGTGATTAAACTAGGATACCAACTGAAAATGCATTTACATTAGTAATTGTGTAACTGCAGTAATATTAACACTGTACTTTCAAAATGAAAAACTCCAAATGCTTAATAAATAATGAGTCATGAAAAAGTAATAATCCATGTAGAAGGTTTATTTATATGGGCTTCAAAATGGTCTTAAAGGTCTAAATCTTTGAGTGAAAATTGAATTACTTGAGAGCTATCATTGTAGAAAGCACATAAATTATTTTTTTTACTGCATTTTTGAAAAAATTTAAAAACTATTCATTTTTTCTGTATTATATCTTCTTTTTAATTTATTATTGGCATATTAGTAATTGAATTAACATTTCAAACATAAAACATTTAAAAAAAAATTATATATATATATATATATATATATATATATATATATATATAATTTTTTTAGATATGTAATTTCATTTACTATAACAAATAAACTAAGGTCATTTCTTAGGCATCATTTGTAATAAAACACTATTATGGCAGTTATTCTTTTGATACTTATTTTAATTTGCTCATTTTCACCAATAACATGCTGTGATAATAATACAGGATGATATATATATATATATATATATATACCTGTTATTAATATATGTATTGAAATTATAATATTCAGAAAAATAAACTTTTCACCATGATATTTATGCTATTATTAAAAAAGGTCTCACTCTGCTTTGGTACCTATTTGAAATGAAATATTTGAATTTTCTGCATAGTTTTTAACAAAAGGTTTTATGTGTAGATTTTGTCAAAAAAAATTAATGCTCAATAGATTTTAGATGTTATAAATTCAAACCATTACAGTAAGTTTAGTAGCAATCATGTACTCAATCCAACTTTGCATATTGCAAGGAGTTATAATATTAAACTCAACTGTTAATGATTAAATATTAAATATATTAATGCCACTAATTAGCTATTTTCCCCATTCATTTGGATATATAAACTATGCATATTGACATAAACATAATATTAACTCTTCTATATATGTGTATAGACATATTTTATGTTCATATTTATGAACATAAAAAAAAATAATATATGCATGATATGTGTTATAAAATATGTACATATTTATTTATATGTACATATTTATAACACATATTATGCACACATTTTCATTAAAAATGTAGTTGAATATGGATTTTGAAAGTTAAGAAAAGTAAAAAAAAAACAAACGAAAGTAATTCAAAAATTCTTAAGGAATTTATAAAGATGAATTTCTGTGTTTAGTATATTTATTTGATTTGTAAAAAGATGATTTGGTGATCCAAAACCTATAGCTTAGTGAATAATGATATTAAAATATAATTATATATAGTATTACAGCTTTAACATTAAAATTAATATTTGACAAAACCTATTCAATAATATTATGAAAAAAGCATTAAAATTTTTTTTTTTCATTTTAATAAAAGATTAAAATATATTCATGAATCTTATCTTATAGATCATAATTAAACTTTTTACTCTAATAATATTGCATTGCTTTTTAATTATTCTTTCTAAAATTTTATGTAGTCATCAATACAACAAAAAAGCGACAGAGAAGATGGTTCTGCAATACGATCAAAGAAAAAGAAGACAAAAGAGAAACTTTATGATGACTGGACATCTCCAGAAGCTTATTCTGTGATACTTAGAAAACAAACAGTTGCTTTAATGAATCATGGAGCTTCAAACCAATTGAAAGTAATGGACGATAATTTTAAAATGCTATCTAAATAAGCAATTTATTATTATCAATTTTTTAAAAAGTTAGTGACATTAGTTTTCCTTGCAAACTAATTTATATGGATGCCAGCTAACTGAAAATGATCTTTTTTTTTCAAAATTACATATATTATTATTTAATTTTTAAATGATTATATATTTAACAAATTTATTGCGTTTTATAATTAAAGCAGATGACAAGTAATAATAAAGAAAAGTTTGAATTTATGCTAATTTCATGTTCTATGATATACAAAAAAATTTGGCCATAAGGATTATTTTGGAATTCATACCTTAGTAGACAAATTACTCTATTTAATATACAATATACTCCTATATTTTTAGTATATTTAATTATCAAAATTTTTCATTGATCTTAATTACTTTAATTTATATGCATCGTACAAGTTGTCATCTTTATGTAGATCTTTTTCTAAATTGGTTGTAATAATATATACCTAATAATTTTTTAAATAACTTTTTATACTTTGATATTCAAAACTGAGCAATATTTTTTTAAACTCTGAAAATTTATATATATATATAAAAAATGTAAAGATAGTGAAAAAAAAGCACACTAATGCAATAAAATAAAATATAATAATTGTGATGCTTATATGCTCAAGAGTGAGAGCAGCAAACAGATGTCCTTTGTAAGGAATAGGATCTCCCTTAACTGGCACAATCTCCATATTCAGCACCATATTATACATCAGTTGTTTAAGGTAAGAATGCCCTTCTTCATTCAGCATCTGCTTCAGTTGTTGGGTGTTCCAGCAAGGATCATTTTACCAAATGGCTTCTTCCCAAACCATTCCACAAAATCTTTGTCCTGAGCTTCCAAGAGACGTGCAGTCTAATCAACTGTCATGATTCTTAGATTCTAGGGACGATCTTAGAGATGCAATCATGGTTTCTTGATCAGGGGAAAGGAAAATTTGTCTCAGCTTCTTGTCCATGTAGCAAGTTTAGGTAGTTTGTCCTGTTTAGTGGCATTGTGTTTATGTAACAAATGGTAAGAAGTATCAACATTACATGCATAACCTGTTGACCAAAATTTTATTAAAGAGCTCTGTCAGTCCGTTGGTTTGAGAGGATTCGCTGCTGTGGGTATTAACAGTCCGATAAGAATGGAAATTAGTCTGGATTGGAAGACTGTCCCTAATTTGATAATTGCCCCAAGGAGCTCCGTATCTTAGAGAATTTCTTAGTAGGAATTTATCTGCATCTTCCGCTTCAGCTGTTGGCAACAGCTCTGTTATAGCATAAAGTGTCAGATAATTGAGGTATTCATGATGATCCATTTGTTTCCATGTGTTGCCTTTGGAAATCTCTCAAGAAGTTCAATCTCAATGCAATGGAAAGGGATTGCTCAAGCTGAATAATGGTTTTATTATAGCCCAGTAGGTTGCTGAGGAGTCTCATTTTCAGTAAATGCCTTGTATGTATATATATATAATATATCTATGACTATGTTTCAATCCATGTGCCAATAAAATCATTTGCATTTTTATCATCACATTTTTGTGAAGCCAAGATTATCTGATGTAGCGTTGTCTTAAATATTTAATTATGTCTGCTGCTCGGAGATACTTGGGGATAACTGCCAACCATTTTTTTCCAACTGATCAAAATTTGAATGGGACCCTATCTATTAAATGAAATTCTTTGCTTTCTTGTGGCTGGTTTGACCAAGGATTAATTTTGAGAGTTCTGAGTTTTTTTTTTTCCTTTTGATGGCTATGTCTTCATAGTCCAGTGTTACAGCTAAGAAAATCCACTGGATTTCATGAGTATCATCGGCATTCTGATATTTCGTACTGGTTTTATATTTTATTTTAAAAATTATGTTCCTAAAGTCAAAAGCGTCCTCTAGCAAACCTTCCAGAAAAATCTTTGAAATTCATGAGCCAGAGGAACAACAGCAAAAGTTTTCCTTAATAAGTAAAAAGTCTAAATTTGCCCTTCCGTAGTGTGGTCTATTAATGTTCTCTTTCTGCATTTTGCTTTTGTTAAGTCTTCCTGATTTTGGGAAAGTCTTGGCCATGATGCATGTATAATGATTTATAGTATACAAATTAAAGAAAACTGACAAATAATACTGCTTGTGTGTGTATTATACATAAAATATATTTATTGATACATTAGGCAATGCCACTCTAAATAAATAGAATAAGCTAATGAGGAAAAAATATTAGATTAAAAATGCTAATTCTTTCATGTGATAGATTTTTTTCTATAATTTTATTTTAATATAATAAAATTCATAGCAATGCATATTTTTTTATAGTAAATATATTTAAAATAAAATCATTAACAATGTATCATTTTTCAAGGATGTGGTACTTTATATATGGTGTCAGTATTTGCAAAAGTGTGAAATTGCCTTTAGAGTAGATTATATGGCTGAAACAACAATTCCACGTCTTGGTGCTTTTGCTGTTAAAAGGTGCATTGTTAAATATTTTGCATTTTATGCAAACTAAATCTCTGTCTATTTACTTTCTTTCAAACAAGATTTGATTGTATAAAAATTTTAATGTAATTAACTTTCATTATTAATGTTATTAATTTGTGTTCTATTTTTGTAATGTATTGTTTCCTATTTTTGTAAATTCTATGCAAAAATATTAGTTTATGAAGTTTAAAATATATTTTTAGATTTATGTATATTTATATTGTAAGTTTTATAGAAAAGAAACTTTCATTTGTAACTGACAATAGGAAAAAAAAAAAAAATTGTGGATGGACGTGGAAAATTATTATCAATTTTAAAATAAAACTTGAACTTAGCTTATTTTTTTCTATAAGTGGCAAAATAATTCAAAAATAATAATGTGAAAATTAAATATGCAATTATCATAAGCCTAAAATCTTAGTCAGTTAGTAGTTAGTCATTGGAGCATTAGATTAGTACATAGCAATACGTAAC